>CM056049.1:200870937-200918437 GCA_029574335.1 Rana kukunoris | reverse complement strand
AGGATGTGACAGAACAAGTGCTAGTACTTACAGGGGCGGAAGCAACAATCGGAGTATTTGGAATACAAAAAAAAAGAAATACAATACACCATTAGGAACCCCGGATGATAGACTGACTGTGAACGTTGCGATAGGTGAAACTAACAGATAAGGGCATGCATATATCAGGAACGTCAAGGGGTCTCTAGTGTGCGTTGTCATGGCTCAGGGTGGCAGGAACGTTGAGGGGTCAGACAGGTTGGAGATTTTAAGGATGCCCAAGGAGTTTGTTAGGTCTCGTTTGAGATACCAATCTGTATAGCGGAACGGTTGCATGAGTTTTTGGAGATCATCGTGGGTGAACGAGTGTTCCATGAAGTTACGCCATCTCGTAAAAAAACGTGAGGTGGAACGAAAGTTCAACACAATGGTGTCCAACCTTTCCAGATAGAAAAGCGACAAGAGGGCTTTTTTCACTGCTACTAGCTTCGGTGGTGTTGGGCTAATCCAGTGAGACATTATAGTCCTGCGGGCCACCAGAAGGCAGATATGTGCCCAGGGGGAGACGTGAAGCGAGCCCTTTGATTGTGGTGTGTGTGAGGGCGGATCACAGCCGAATAAACATATCAGGTGGTGCCTGGGGATCAGTAGTTTGGTGATCTTGTGGATAAAGGACAGCACAGAGTCCCAGTAGGTAACGATAGGTTTGCACTGCCAGAGGCGGTGGAGCAGTGTTGGGCGCGGAGCAGAGCACCAGGGGCAGTGTTCTTGTGCTGGTTCCGCCTTGTTAATACGAAAGGGGTAGTAAGCTCTGTGAATGATTTTGAATTGTGTCTCACGCCATGTTTCGCATACGGTGAGTTCGCGAACTCGTCTGTATCCCTCAAGGATTTTGTCTGGGAGGTCTGCATCCTCGAATATTTGGGACCATTTCTGGAAAGGTTTAAGGCGATATTTAGCAGTCTGATGTTCAATGAGGTGGGAATATAGGCTGGAAATGGAGTAATCATCCCTATGTAACACACTATCAATAAAGGATTTTTGTAGGGGGTTTGACCCGGGTAGGTGGCACGAACGTAAATAGCTGACCAACTGATGATAGTAGAAGACATGTGTAGCTGGTAAGGAGAATTCCCTCGACAAGGTTTGGAAGGATTTAAACTTGCCAGGGGCGGCGAGGTATAATGAGGTGATGTTGGCAAGGCCCTTGTCGTTCCATTGTTCAAATGCTTTATGTATAGTGGACGGTAGAAACATGGGATTACCCAGAATTGGCAGGTGAGAAGAAATACTGGAGGGTAACCCCAGCAGTTTCCGTATCTCTCTCCAGGCAATAATTGTATCCCTAAGGAGTACACTCGACCTGAGGCACGTTGGCAGTTTGTTAGGGTTCGAGTGGAGAATAGCTGGAAGAGCATACGGAAAGGCTGAGGCACCCTCCAAGAGAGTATTGGAGTATTTAGATTTGCCAGCCAACCAGTCCAGGCCCTGCCTGAGTAAGCAGGCAAGATTATAAAAACGTATATTGGGCAGGCCCGCTCCGCCCTCAGACTTCGGGAGACATAGCTTTTGCAGGGAAATGCGCGGTTTCTTGCGAGACCATAGAAAAGCAGACAATGCCGTATGGATTTTTGTGACATCAGAGTGCTTCAATAAGAGTGGTATGGTCTGCATAGGATAGAGTAGGCGCGCAAACGACACCATTTTAAAAAGGTGACATCTCCCAAAGAGCGAGAGGGGAAGGGCCGCCCAGGCTTCCAACTCCTTTACAATTTTTGTTATCAACGGTGGGAAGTTAAGTGTATATAAAGTGGAAGGTTCTCGGCCAATGTGTATACCCAGATACGTAATATGATGTGCTGCTATGGCAAAGGGAGATTGGTGGCGCCATTTGGCCGCAAGTCTTGGACGAAGTGATAGAACTTCGCTTTTGTCAAAGTTAATTCGAAAGCCTGAACATAATTGGAAGGTATGAAAGAGCTGTCGGAGCCTGTCAAAGTCAGTGAGGGGTTGTGTGGAGAATAATAATATGTCATCCGCAAATAGAGCAGCACGGAGGGTGTGGGCACCTATCGGGATGCCACTGATCCCATCAGCCGAATTGAGTATTCTGGATAAAGGTTCTATCGTGAGATTAAAAAGTAAAGGGGAAAGGGGGCAGCCCTGTCTAGTCCCTTTCGTCAGGGGGATCGTGTCAGAGATGAAGTCGGGAGTGACCAGTCGTGCAGTTGGAGATTCATACATACGCCGTAAAAATCGCATAATTGGCCCCGAAAAACCAAAATCCGCCATCACTCTGAACAGCCATGACCAACTGATGTTGTCAAAAGCCTTCTCGGCATCAAGTGACAATATGGCAACGTCTTGTTCCGGGTTCATTCTGGCATACTCTAGCGCCAGAAGAACTTTGCGTATGTTTAGGGTGGCTGAGCGGCCTTGGACAAATCCTGACTGCGCCGGGTGTAGTATAGAGGGGAGTAAATGGGCTAAGCGGGATGCAATTATCTTGGATAGTATTTTGACGTCCACGTTAATTAACGAAATAGGGCGATAAGAACCTGGAAGCGAGGGGTCCTTACCCTTTTTGGCGATTAGCCTAATATGGGCCTGTGTTCCCGTAGGGCAGTGTTTCTCAATTCCAGTCCTCACGCCCCCCCAACAGGTCAGGTTTTCAGGATTTCCATTATTTTGCACAGGTGATTTGATCAGTTTCACGGCCTTAGTAATTCCCACAGCCTTTTCATCTGAGGGAAATCCTGAAAACATGACCTGTTGGGGGAGCATGAGGACTGGAATTGAGAAACACTGCCGTAGGGAGATAGGGGCCCCCATCCCACATGTTCGCATAGACAAGTGCAAGGGTATCAGGAATAAAATCCTTAGCTAGCTTATAGAATTCGGCTGTGTAGCCGTCCGGGCCTGGGGCTTTAGCAGATGCGAGGGACTTGATTGTCTGTTGGATATCCTCAACAGTGATGGGTGCGTTAAGGGCAGCTAGACGATCCTCCTGGAGTTTAGGCAGGCGGATCCTAGACAGAAGGGCTTCGGCTGCAGGTTGGTCATTCGGGTCCGCCGAGTATAGGGAGGTATAATAATCAGCCAGTAATTTACTAATTTCAGTGGGCGAGGTAACCAGAGTGCCAGCTGGGTTTCTCAGGGCAGAGATATGCGTGGGACGTCGTGGTCCCGCGCAGAGCCTCGCCAGTAGTTTGCCAGCCTTGTTACCAAACCTATGAAAGTGTACAGTAGAATAGGAGCTCTTAGCTAGTTCTTGTTGTTCAGCCCAGAGGTCAAATTCTCGTTTAGCTGCTCTCCAAGTGCGTACGTTGTCAGGTGTGCGATTAAGTGTAAGTGTCTCGTGGGCCGAACGTAGAGCTGTGCTCGCTCGCATGTAATGTTGCTTGGCATTTTTCTTAAATTGCGTGGCATAAGAAATAATTTTTCCTCTCAGGAAGGCTTTTCCAGCCTCCCAAAACAGGTTTGGGTCCGTGAGGTGTGGTGCGTTAGCAGAGGCATATTCCGACCATGCTCCATTGAGCATTTGGCGGAAGTCCTCATTGTCCGCCAAGTATGAGGGGAAGCGCCATATGTGCGAGGGAGAAGAAGTTTGGGTAGTTATCAACTGTATTGCAATAGGGCTGTGGTCTGAGATTCTGGCGTCCGTGATTTCCGCGTCGCATAGCAGCGGGAGAAGCGCAGGGGAGGCAAAAAAATAGTCGATGCGAGAAAAGGAGTTGTGGGGGGGGGAATAGAAAGTGTAGTCCCGGTCAGTCGGGTGTGCCAAGCGCCATGCATCAATGAATTGCATAGAATCTATGGCTTGTGTCAGGAGCGTCGGGGTCAAGGAGGGTTTGAGAGGCCTGATCGGGTTACGTGTTGTGTCTCCTACTCGGTCGATTGATGTGGACATAACTGAATTAAAGTCCCCACCCACTAGATGTAGGGAATCCGGGGCAGCCAATATCCAGGCCACCATGTCTTGAAAAAATGAGGCGTTTGGCGAGTTGGGAGCATAGATATTAGTGATAGCTATATCCCTGTCAGCTAAGGTCAGGTGAAGTGTGATCTTACGTCCTATCGTGTCAGTCTTCACGTCCTTAACAGTGTGTTTCAGGTGTTTGCGCAGGAGAATGGCCACTCCAGCTTTGCGCCCTACGGCTGGTGAGCCATGTACAGTTCCCACCCATAACTTGCGTAAACGGGTCAAATCGTCTGCAGAGAGATGGGTTTCCTGAAGCAGGGCCACATCTGTCCGGAGACGCCTTAAGTGCCTAAGAATGGACATGCGCTTACTTGGAGAACGAAGACCCTTAACGTTCCACGAGACAATCTTCAGGTGATTCCCATCGGCTGAGGAGGCCATGTCCGGACTGGAGGGAAGTATTGCGCTCGAAGCGTGGAATGAAGTTTCACCACAGGCACCGCATCGTCAGACCGAGGGTCACCCAAATATTGCGTGCTTCCTGAGGGTATGTGTATAAAGCAAGTAATCACAAACAGTGCAAACATTAAAATAACATAACAGAAAAACAATAAAACAAAGGTCTGGTGCAACAAACACCTATCAGACAACAAGGACCTCACT
Source organism: Rana kukunoris (assembly GCA_029574335.1). NCBI lineage: Eukaryota > Metazoa > Chordata > Amphibia > Anura > Ranidae > Rana > Rana kukunoris. The sequence continues at coordinate 200,913,873 of CM056049.1, read as the reverse complement.
TTTTTCCACATGAGGGTAGAGCGCATGGTAGAGCGCCCGCCATGTGCCAGCCCCCTTTTCAAAAATGTGTCACGAGCTTCAAAGGAGGAAGGGTATGGGGAGGGGAAGAAGGGTAGGGGGGCACAAGGAAGGGTAAAGGGGTGATTGCAAACCGGGCGGGGGTTAGATGTTAGACAATGCACAGAGGGGCAGAACAGCCCATCCATGAAAAGTTACTGTGCATACAGAGGGTCATCCCTATGTGGGAAAAAGAGTGATGAGCATACTACCCGTCACCCGTGGGGCTCCGCCATAAGACAGTCTCTGAGATTCCCCATCAGCGAGTGTCCGAAAGATCCGCCCGTTGAGTAAAGCGGCTCCGCTTGTACGGTTGTTTAATCGGGCTGCCGGGTTGTTTGCGGGATGCAGGAGAAGTAGCCGGAGGTGAAGAGGGGTCATCTGCAGAATTGGCGTGGTCCATTTCTGAGCTGGCCGAGGCAAGGTACCGGTCTGCTTCTTCAGGCGAAGTAAAAGTAAGGTGTTACCCCGACTGTGTTTGAATGCGCAGGATGGCTGGGTATGCCAGGGAGAATTTCACTCGATCACGGTGTAAAGTTGAGCAGATGTTGGAGAACGCTTTACGTTGTTTCATCACCTCGACCGAATAGTCTGCAAAAAGCAATAATTTTGTCCCATCCAGCGAGAGGGAGCGCGTGCGGCGGAATGCCTGCATTATGGCGCTTTTGTCAGCATAGTTCAGATATTTAACGATGACATGTCTGGGCTTAGTGCGATTTTCCATATACTGACCGATGCGATGAGCGCGTTCAACAGTGCAAGGTATGCGAAGCCCCAGTTGTTCAGGGATGGCTTTAGCGCATATATTTGTAAGCTGGGCACTGGTTACCGACTCTGGCAGTCCAATTACGCGCAAATTGTTCCTTCTGGAACGACATTCAAGATCATCTAACTTGCTCCAAAGCTCTCTGTTTTCAGCGGTAATGCGGGCAAGAATTGCTGACTGGGCAGTGGAGTCATCTTCTAAGGAAGAAATCCTATCTTCCGCCTGTGTGATCCTCTGGGCTTGTGCCTGCACTTCTAGGTGGAGCTGTTCTAGCCCCCTGTGCACCGCGGCATCAACTGTGGCAGCCAGAGTGGGTCCCAGCAGGGCGACTACCTCATGAGCAATGCCCGCTGGTGAGGTAGGATCCACCGTTTGTGTGACCTGGGCAGCGTGCGGCTGTGAGGACTCACCCGAGCACGGAGCGGCCGCCATTTTGGCTGCGTCTGGAGCCGCGTCTCCTGCGGGGGGGGCCGCGATCACCGCTCGAGCGTACGATCGCTCCAGAAAGCGGTCCATGTGTGCCCGCTATGTAGTGGGAGCGGATGGGGGTTCCCCCGAAGCTCTGGCCGGGCTCTGTAGCAGAGGATAGGAGGATGGCGGCGGGAGCAGCGTCTGACTACCGCTGTCTCATGTGGCGCCGGAACCGGAAGTTTCATTTTTTTTTTAATGATTTACAGTATTTACTTTTTTTTATGCTGGAGATAAGTCCAACCTTGTACGCAGAGTGGGGTTTATTTACTAAAGTTGGAGAATACAAAATCTGGTGCAGCTCTGCATGGTAGCTTCTTACTACAGCTTTTTCATTTAAGCCAGCCATAGATGGTTCAGCAAGAACCGGCAGAGATTTGAACCATGCAGGGGCAGACTGAATGCACCCAAGTTGATCAACTTGGATGCAACCAACCTGACGAATGCTGCATGAGACTATTGCTAGCAGCTATAATAGCCGCTAGCAGTAATCACTGTGTTCTCCCGGCGGGGATGGGATTCGAACAAATCGAATGATTCCTTTCTGCAATACGTGGGCCACACACTGATGTAAAACCAGCATAAATATAATAACTAGAGGGTTCACAACATATAGTCTTGGCTGTCCACTTCCTACTATGTGTGTCACCCCATTAAGGGCTTGATCATAGAGGCATGTAGACTGTGTGGGGGATGCACCTGATGGGAGCTGGAGCTACAGAGAAAGAAGCCAGTTTGGACCGGCAAAGCTACTACCGATTTTACCTTTCCTATGCTATGTAAGAGCAAGATGGCGCACCAAGAGGAATAGATGGGTTTTAAAGGGCCAGACTAGAAGGCCCTGTACACACGGCTGGAAATTCCGTCAGAAAAAAAACTTTGGTTTTCCTGACAGGATTCCTGGCAAGCTTTTCTTGCAAAGCCGTGCATACAAACGGCCATTCAAAAGAACCACCGTTCTTTTGAAAGGCAAGAACGCGGTGACGTCATTGTATGCTACTGCGCATGCATCAAACCCTTATCGAGCATGCACAGGTTTACCTGTGACAGGTAAGCATACAGACGACCAGTTTTCTCGGCAGGAAACATGACGAGAAAACAGAGAGCCGGGTTCTCTATTTTCCCATCAGGATTCTCGGCTGTTCTCCTGACGGGAAAACTGCTGGGGGCCAGACACGCGGCTGGAATTCCCGGCCAAATGACCTCCTGGCAGGTTTTTTCACTTTTTTGCATGGGTGATTTATTTATGAGTGGATTGTTTTATATCTGGCAGCAGATTCTAAGCGTTGGCAAACTAAAGAGTTGATTTAAATACTCATGCAGAAAATAAATGCTAAAAGTTATTAGCACCATCAAACACATTAATGGGGGAGTGTTTAGCAAACATAGAGACAAAACAAGATTATAGACATGAGAACAGGTTGTAAATCACAATTAAGAGAGCAGTAATGTCATTAATACATTCTTGTGTTGGTTAGCTGTGTGTGCCCTTACCACTTTGTACATCAAAGCATTTATCCTATGCATATTTAATATAATTATAATGGTGCAGGCTTTTTTAAGCAAACAGAAATCTGAATAAATCGAATTTAGACCTTTGTGTTAATTATATTTATTTCATTTTTTGCTTATTTAGGTTCATTTGTAAACTGCAGCTTAGCATCACAGTTCTTTATAAGACTGCCAGCAAAAGTATGTCTATATACTTAAAAAAAACTTCTAGTGTGACAAATATTAAATACAACGTAGTCTGTGCAAAAAAATGTATAAAGTCCCGTACACATGATCAGAATTTCCGATGGAAAAAGTCAGACGAACATATGTATGCCCCATCGGAGTTTTTCCATCGGATAATCAGAGGAATTCCATTGAGTTTAGATAAAGAATTTTGTGAGTTTGGCCAGGCAAAAGGCAGATCGTGTGTACGGGGCATAAGGGCCCTTTCACACAGGCTTGTTAGCTTTTCAGGCAGACCTGATCAGACGCTCCATTCACCTCTATGGAGTAGCTGATGTCAGCGGTGGCATGTCCGCTGACATCCACCGACAGGGGCGGACTGACCATTTGGAAACTCGGGCACTGCCCGAGGGCCCCATGCCACTAGGGGGCCCCATCAGGGTTGCCAGCCTCGGTAAAACCAGGGACAGTATGTAAAAATCTGTGTTTTTTTTTTTAAATCCCAAGATTAAAGCTGCCCCGCCTCTCCAGTACCTTTTTAGTGTGTGTATGTGTATTCTGTGTGTATGTATACTGTGTGTCTGTGTATACTGTGTGACCCCATAATCTATTGCCCAGGGGCCCCATAATCTTCTATTGCCCGGGGGCCCCATGAGTTGTCAGTCCACCCCTGTCCACCGATATCTGATCCGATCCTGTCCGTGAAATCCAGACAGATGGTGACCCTATTTTCCATCTGTCTGGAAGATAGGGTCAAATGAAAACGGACAGGCGGTCCGTTTTCATCCGATCTTCCCATAGAGGAAAGCCGGACTCTGACAGGTCCGTCTCTGCTGGGTGAGCAGATATGGATCTGTCATCCGCCTGCTCATTGGGGATCAGCGGATCAATCCCCCACTGAGCAAAGCAGAGTTCGTTGGGTGGACCACCCGTGTGAAAGAGCTCTAACACAGTTTTTTTTTTTTTTTTAACAGAGATTGCTCTAACACAGTTTACATTTTGCAGCTGTATGCGGTTTTGTAGTGCACCAATACGGTTGAGAATTGTGCCATTGCAGTGCCTTCAGACTGATGTGTTGGTACCACAGGAGTAGTGCAGTGTACCCGTGGGTTTGGTGCGAATTACATAGTTAGGTTAAGAAAAGACACAACGTTGTCTTATTCATTTTATTGTTATGGTGGTGGTGTAGGGTTTTTGAGTGCCATTGCTATGAATATGTGTGACAAACTTGGACCCTCTTATGTCTAAAATCATCCTATGTCCACTAGGGGCATAGGATGACTGAGAAATGATATCATGGACTACTTGAGATGGGATTATTATGTATTTATTATCCACAATATTCCAGGATAACTGTAGGACTATTTGCTGGTTGTTGATCCTGAACTCAACGGGTTAATTGTAGATGTGACTCTTTCATAGGTGCTAGATGCTAATGCCGTCACCTCCAGCCATCTCTCTATTCTCTGTGCTAATTGACTCTTCTATCGTGTAAAGATGCTCTGTGTTTACACGTAGGATAATGTGTATTGTATAACAGATGAATGAGGAGACAGGGCGTCTTGTCACTTTGTCTGGGTAAAAGATTAGATAATTAGCTCATGTTAATTTATGTTCTGGCTACCTCCTCTTTACTGTATATAAGGCTGAATTCTTGGTTCTATTAAAGACTCCATGTTCAGCACACAGACAAGTCGCATCTCGTTGTGTGTTGAGGGCAGCTGGAATAACCGATATCTATATCCAGACTGTTAGGAAGCAGTATATGACGGACACACTCGGTCGGAGTGTGGGATGGTCCGTTACAATATGATTTTGTAATTTTTTACCAATAAATCAATTTTGTATACGGCGTGGTCCACCCGTGGCTTCTTTATTCCGGGGGGGGGGGGGTCGTTTCTTTTTGTTGTCCCTGGGGGGCTGTTTTTTGCATTCGTTATAGGCCCACGGAGAACGCACCCTAGGGGTGAGTCCATAAATTATGGGACACTGTGAAAGGTTCATTCATTGCTATCTGAAAGGTTCATTCAGCCTGCCCAGTAGTTTGTTATTTAGTAAGCAGAGGACCTACCCTTTTTTCCTCTTAAGAAAAGACAGAAGTCCACCCAGTTCAACCCACGGAGAAAAAATAAATAAAACACACACACAAACCTCCATATACACAATCCTATACCCACAGCTGACCCAGAGGAAGGCAAAAAAAAAAAAAAAAAAAGCAAGATTTAATTTGCTCCAGCAGGAAAAAAAATCCTTTCTGATCCCTCAAAAAGCAGACTTATCTGCACTTTCCCATAGAGTTCTGTTAGGTCCTCCTGTTTTATGCCCTGTACACACAGAAACGCATGGGTGCAGTGGTGATCAGTGCAGAAAGGGGCAGGGAATTTATCAAAATCTGGAACCCCCTTTAAACAAAGTATCCCCCAAACCCCCACTCCCCCCATGTAATTGAGTATAGGGCACATAGTACCCCTACCCATTCACCCAAAAAAAGTGTAAAAAAGTAATAAAAAAAACAGTGTCCCCTGATGTAGATCCATCGCCAATCATGAAGTTAACGCCACCGGACCCGAAAAAGAAACAAAAAATGTCTCCGCTGTCAACTAAGGCAAATCCCTGAATGCCTAGCTTGCTGTTTGACGGTTCATATATATATAAGGAGTAGAGCCACCTGGCGACGTCACCTGGTGACACGCCCCCTTGTGACGTCACGGACCGATGCATGCTGGGTTGGTGAGGTCACCAGGTGATGCCGCCAGGTGGCCCCGCCCTTACCTATATAAGAACTGTCAAACAGCAAGCCTGGCATTCAACAGTTTGCCTTAGTTGACAGCAGAGTGTTTTTTTTTTCTTTTTCAGGTCAGTGATGGCAGTAAGTGGGTGTTCTTGGTTTATCGCATAAAATCCCAATAAAATACATTTAAGTTTTTGGTTGTAACATGACAAAATGTGAAAAATGTCAAGGGGTATCAATACTTTTTCAAGGCACTGTACTTGCATATAAACCTTTAAAATGGAGACTTTAATTTTCAAGTTCGGCTCCCATAGACTTCAATGGGAATCGCCATTCAGGTCAAAACTTTTTCTCTGTTCAGGAATTCTGGTGCCAAGCCAACAGGGGGGTGTTCAGCCCATCTCTACTTCTAACAAGTAAAAAAAAAACTTTATATGTTACCCAGCAATAATTTTCCAGCTTTGTACAAATGGATGACCAGCCCAGCATCAAACTTCTTCTGGGAAATAAGTTTTGCCACTTCTAATGGGCTCTCCAAACTAGAGGCGTCTCGGAGATCACACTCATGTCCTGCAGCTTCAAGGTGACTCCTGAATGGCAAAGAAAACAGATAATATCACAACTTAGACAGATATAGGACTCTGTTCACACTAGTGCCATTTCAGATGCGACTTGAGTTCCACAGAATCACATGACAATAAAAAAAAATCCCCATTAGGGGTGCAACGGATCGTCACCGATCCGTGATCCGAACGGGCCACCCCGTTTGGATCGGCACACCCTGCGATACGCAGAGCGCTCCAGAGCCTCAGCCTAAGAAAAGTCCCCGGATTCGGCCTAGCCCTGGAGCGGCGACCATCTTGGTACACCCGGCGGCGGCCCTCCTCTCTGTTCACACCCACAGAGGAGGAGGAGCCCGCGCTCAAGGATAACACACGCCACTGTCTGAGGTCTGCACTACTGTGGGGATTACTGTCTGAGGTCTGCACTATTGTGGGGGTTACTGTCTGTGGTCTGCACTACTGGGGGGGTTACCGTCTGAGGTCTGCACTACTGTGGGGTGTCTGTACTGAGGGGGGACCATAGTGGGTGGGGGGGTGACACAATTTGTATTATTTTTTTGCACCGAGTAATGCCACTGCAGTGGGGGGGGGGGATGTGGATATTACAGTGGGGTAGATTTTTTTTTGCTGATCCGAAAAATGATCCGATCCATTACTCCTGATCCGAGGAACGATCCGAACCATGAGTTTTTTGATCCGTTGCACCTCTAATCCCCATGGTTTTCAATGGTGCCCATCAGCATGGTGCGATTTTGGAAAAAGATTTCTTTCCTACTTTGGTGCCAATCCATAATAATTTTGGCCCCAAAGAATATGCAAACCACTTTACAGTGGAGGTCCACACAAAAAGTGAACCTCCGCTTTTCGGAACCCTCCCCCCTCCAGTGTCACATTGGGCACCTTTCAGGGGGAGGGGGTGCAGATACCTGTATAATACAGGTATTTGCACCCACTTCCATGCATAGTCACGCCCCCCCGCTGTCTTCTGGGAAACACACTGGTCCCAGAAGATGCGCAGCACAGGGAGTAGAGAACCAGGAAGTCAAGCCACAATGCTTTATTTCCTGATTCCCTCACCGAGGATGATGGCAGGGACAGCCGAGAGATTGCTCAGCTTCAGCTGCCGACGTCGCAGGCACCCTGGATAGGTAAGTGTCCATTTATTAAAAGTCAGCAGCTGCTGTATTTGTAGCTGCTGGCTTTTAATATATTTTTTTTAGGTGGACCTCCGCTTTAAAGCAGGATCCAACGTGTTGTCCCACTATGTCATCTTCCCTCCCCCCGGTCCTGTACTTGAGTATGCCAGTCACTACAGATCTTGGCCTGGTATGAGGTTTAAAATGTGTAGGTTGCTATCTCTAGGATGTAACGGCTGTTTTTCATGAGGAGTTGTAAGATGTTGAGCTGTCTATGTCTAGTCTTGTTTAAATGTGTTGTGAATTGCGTTAAAAAATTTTCAATAAAAATATTAAAAAAAAAAAAAAAAAAAGCAGGATCCAAGTTGCACTACACAATCGCATTGAAAGGTGGATCACAATTTGATCACAGCAGTGTGAACCTATCCTAAGACCCCTTTCACATTGGAGCGGTTTGCAGGCGTTATTGTGTTAAAAATAGCGTCTGCAAACCGACCCCAAACAGCTGCTGCTGTCTCCCCGCTAGCGGCCGAACTGCGCCAAAAAATTAGTGGTAAAGCGCTGATAAAAATAGCGGCGCTTTACCGCCACCGCACCTCCCGCCCCAGTGTTAAAGGAGCCTTAGGCAAAGTTTACAAAGGCAGTGAAAATAGGCAGTTGAGATGTACTTTTTCCAGGCCGTTTTTACAGTCCAGCTGCAAGTTAACATGGCTACTGGCCATGTTAGCACCCTTTGCCGTGGTCAGTGTCATGAAAATTATATCCTGCAATGCTTTTGGCATGGCGATACTGTCACTATTCAAGTTATTACGCCCGTGCCATATTCCCATTCAAAATCTCAGTTTGGCAAAAAAAAAATTGACATTTAGGAGCAGGCTGTATCACCTTCTAAATGCTTGCCAGCCGCTGCTTAACCACTCTCCGAATAGCAATCCACCATGGATCGCTTTTCATAGACCAATGTAAATGAGCCCTAAAGCCTTCTCAGATTCAAGAAAACCTGCCCCAGAGCATCTTATAACACCGAATATTGTTGGATTTTAATCAGGTTTATCCACACAAGACTGATATTCACGTTTTGAGCAGAGATTTGACTCACGCACTGGCACATTATACGGTGGCAGGATATCACCACCTTGATTTTCTTATTGTCACAAACAATGAGCAAGGTCTCCTCCTTTTATCCTGTACTCTTCCTTTGTTTTAAACTACGGGGATTGCAGCAAGAGGACAAAGTCTTCATTTTCCGCATCAGTAGGAGTGACAGATATAGGAGTAGGCTCAGACACGCTTCAACTCCCGCAGGAAGAACTGCAGCATTAAAAAAATGGGAGTATTGTACTAGTCTAAAATTATTACTGATAAGACCATGATTGGACGTACACAAAAATGTATTTTCCAGGCCGTCTGCCATTTTAATTGCTTGAAAATATTGTTGCCATTTTTTTTTCTTTTATGCCACGTACACGACCGTTTTTCGGGTTCTAAAAAATGAATTTTTTTTTCTAACATGCTCTAATTTTTTACGTCGTTTTTAACGTTGACGTTTTTTAACGACGTGAAAAAAAAAAGCATGCTCAGAAGCAAGTAATGAGACGGGAGCGCTCGTTCTGGTAAAACTAGCGTTCGTAATGGAGTAAGCACATTCATCACGCTGTAACAGACTGAAAAGCGCGAATCGTCTTTTACTAACAAGGAATCAGCAAAAGTAGGGTTGTCCCGATACCACTTTTTTAGGACCGAGTACAAGTACCGATACTTTTTTTCAAGTAGTCGCCGATACCGAATACCGATACTTTTTTTTTTTAAATGTGTCCACAAATGCCCACCCCCATATATGCAGCTATGTCACCCCCATATATGCAGCTATGTCACCCCTATATATGCAGCTATGTCACCCCCATATATGCAGCTATGTCACCCCCATATATGCAGCCATGTCACCCCCATATATGCAGCCATGTCACCCCCATATATGCAGCTATGTCACCCCCATATATGCAGCTATGTCATCCCCATATATGCAGCTATGTCACCCCCATATATGCAGCTATGTCACCCCCATATATGCAGCTATGTCACCTCCATATATGCAGGCATGTCACCTCCATATATGCAGGCATGTCACCCCCATATATGCAGGCATGTCACCCCCATATATGCAGCCATGTCACCCCCATATATGCAGCCATGTCACCCCCATATATGCAGCCATGTCACCCCCATATATGCAGCCATGTCACCCCCATATATGCAGCTATGTCACCCCCATATATGCAGCCAGTTCCCACTTACCTAGATGCCGCATCGCCGCTGCCGCCGCTTAGTTAATACGGGCGGGGAAGATAACAGCTTTCATTTGAATAGCTGTATTGTTTCCTGCCGCGCCGCATATAGACACTCCCCCTTGCTCGGGATCTGTCCAATCACGAGCAAGGGGGAGTGTCTATAAGCGGCGCTGCGGGAAACGATACAGCTATTCAAATGAAAGCTGTTATCTTCCCCGCCCGTATTAACTAAGTGGCGGTGATGCGGCGATGGTGCGGTGCAGCAGCGGCGGGAGGGGGGGGGTCGAGTATTCTATTTAGGCATCGGGGGTATTTGCGGGAGTACAAGTACTCCCGCAAATACAAGTACTCGGGTTAAAAATGAACTTTTTTAACCCGATCATTAAAACGGCCTTGCTTACACACAATCGTGAAAAAAAAAGCTCTAGCAAAGCGCGGTGACGTACAACACGTACGACGGCACTATAAAGGGGAAGTTCCATTCGGATGGCGCCACCCTTTGGGCTGCTTTTGCTTAGGGTTGTCCCGATACCGATACTGGTATCGGTATCGGGACAACCCTAAGCAAAAGCAGCCCAAAGGGTGGCGCCATCCGAATGGAACTTCCCCTTTATAGTGCCGTTGTGCATGTTGTACGTCACCGCGCTTTGCTAGAGCTTTTTTTTTTCACGATTGTGTGTAAGCAAGGCCGTTTTAATGATCGGGTTAAAAAAGTTCATTTTTTAGAACCCGAAAAACGGCTGTGTGTACGCGGCATTAGACCTGCTCTTTCATGAAAACACAATCTGTTCCTAAGGTCACTTTCCACCGCAGTGCTCACCAAAAGTTTGCCTCACCCTTGGCCATCAAATGCAGCCTCACTGTGCCCATCAGAAGCAGCCTTCTGTGCCCATCAGATGCAGACTCACTGTGCCCATTAAATGCAGCCTCACTGTACCCATGAAATGCAGCCTCACTGTACCCATGAAATGCAGCCTCACTGTACCCATGAAATGCAGCCTCACTGTACCCATGAAATGCAACCTTATCAGTGCCCCACCAAATGGAGCCTCACTGTGCCCATGACATGCAGCCTCACTGTGCCCATAAAAAGCAGCCTCACTGTGCCCATTAAATGCGGCCTACCAGTGCCTGGATCACACAGAGCAGCGATCTCCTGCTGTGTCATGGAGCTTAGATTTTAATTGCCCGGGCGGGCCACTGTAACAAAGTCCCACCTCCTAGACTGGTTCCTATGATACACGTCACACTGATTCAATTTCCTGGGAATCTAGATCTATTAACATCATCTTTCACAATGAATACAAAAAATTGGACTAACTTTACTGTTTCTGTCTTTTTTTTTTATTCAGTGAAGTTTATTTTTTCCATTAAAAACAAAAAATACAGAACGACTTAAAATTTTGCAAAACTGCCATTTGATTTTCCACAGTCTTTGCAAATATATATATAATGTTTGGGGGTTTTAAGTACATTTTTTGCCAAAAAAATACTGATTTTAACTTCTAAGCAACAAGTGTCAGAAATAGGCTTGGTCCTTAAGTGTATAAAGGTCATCTGGCTTTGGTGAGTTTACCCAAAAAAGGGGGTTTTCACTGTGTGGCTGTGAGAGACATTTCATCCTGGTGGATCACATAATACTGGAGCGAAAAAATCGCTGATGACTTAAAGCGGATCTCCACCCTAAAGGTGTTTGCACCCACTTCCGGCATAGACTCCGTCAGGACCTGCAGGTAGTGCCTCAGTTCCCGTCCCCCCCCCCGGTTGTGTTCTGGGAAACACTCGGCTCCCAGAACACAGCGGGAACAGTGAGGATGGCGCAGCGCGACTCACGCATGCGCAGTAGGGAACCAGGCAGTGAAGCCGCAACGCTTTACTTCCTGGTTCCCTCACTGATGATTGCTCGTCTTCTACTGCCCACGTCGCTGGACTTCAGGACGGGTAAGTTTCCATTTATTTAAAGTCAGCAGCTGCAGTCAGCTGCTGGTTTTTAATTAAAAAAAATTACGGCGGAGATCCGCTTTAATATTTGGAAATGATTGCTCTGTTATGGACAACAGATGCACAATTATTCTCTTGTGATAAGGATGTAACGTGTGATTGTTATTAGCATGTTTTGCACTTCATTGTAAAATAATTATTGACATTTATTGTCATTTTTGTGTGTTTGCATTTTTTAGAAAGTATTATATTGAGCTATTAGTGTCGTGTTTTAGTGTTGTATTTATATGGTTTTTAATTACCCAGCTGAGACACATACTTGAGATACCAACGTTGTTATAGTAGTTCTGTCGAGATACTTTAGTGATTCCTACATCTATGCCAGATCCCTCAGTCAGGAGGGTGACAACTTTCTCCTATACAGTTAAAGACCTCAGTGGTGTCACCTTCTCTCCTGTGGCCTGCTGACTAGACAATAAAGGAGCAAATATAAGCTTAAAGTAGAAATTACAGTAATTCTCCCAGTCAACATTGACTAATTGTAATCTTTACGCTGCTAGCTTTAGTAAATATATAGGAAAGTATATTATATTTACTTGTTTTAAACTTATTTTTTCAGTTACTTCCTGGTTTGCAGGCCAAAGCAAATGATGTCATATAAGAACTGTTGATAATAAGTATATATCCGCCCCTAATACTAAAGTAAGCTGCCACTTAAAAAGCTATGTGTAAATATTTTAACCTTTAAAAAAACAATTGAAAAAATAGGATTTTTTGTACTTACCCTAAAATCCTTTTCTCTGTCGTCCATGGACGGACACAGCTCCTTAAATCTTGACAAGTGGGTTATGTTCCTGTTCACAGGAGAGGACTAGGCAGAAATATCTTAGATAATTAAATACATGTTACTTTAACACAGTTGAACAGCCCCGCCCAGTGGGCAGTAACTCCAGACATAACCCTCCTCCCTGCAGTATGCAGCCTCAGTTCGTAACAAGCAGTACAAACCTAAACAGGAGGGGTGGGTGCTGTGTCCGTCCATGGATGTCAGAGAAAAGGATTTTACGGTGAGTACAAAAAATCCTATTTTCTCTAATCGTCCATGGATGGACACAGCTCCTTAAAGCGGAGTTCCACCCAAAAATGGAACTTCCGCTTAATCCACTCCTCACCCCCTTACATGCCACATTTGGCATGTAATTTTTTGGGGGGGCAGTGGGGGCTTCAGGAGGAGTGGGACTTCCTTTCCCACTTCCTGCTTCCGCCGAGGGGCTGGTTAGGCGATTAAGCTTAATTGCCTACAGCAGCCCCTCCCTGTAGGCGATCGCATGGGACACATGACAGGTCCCATTCGATCGCCTGTCCAATCAGCGGTGGGCCGCGCCGCTCGCGCATGCGCAGTTCCGCTCGCGCATGCACAGCGGGTGCCCGGCCGTGACAGCCTTCCACAGTTGCAATGAGGATGCCGGGGAGGGGGGGAGAGGAGCGGAGCCCCGGTCGGCGCGTCGCTGGAACGCTGGAGCAGGTAAGTGATTGTTTATTAAAAGCCAGCAGCTACACTTTTTGTAGCTGCTGACTTTTAATAAAAAAAAAATGGCTGGAACACCCCTTTAAGTCTTGACAAGTGGGACGTCCCCAAGCAGTTTAAAAAACGAGGGGTGGGAACAGTATCAGTAAAACCAATTTTAACTTCACCCCAAAACAAGCAGACAGTAAACAGCCACCTGAAAAACCTAGCGGCCGAAAGAAGCATCAGAAGATGCACTCACAGCAACCATGTAAAATCTGGAAAAAGTGTGAATGGACGACCAAGTCGCCACCCCGCACACCTGTGAGACAGATGCATGATGTCGGAAAACCCAGGAAGCACCAATTGCCCTGGTCGAAAGTGCCGTGAGCCTAATAGGCCTGTATGACGGTCTGCCTGATCCACTGAGAAATGGTGGTCGACGAGACTGCCAGGCCCTTTTGTGGACCAGACACCGACACAAAAGGAGCGTCAGATCTCCGAAACTGAGCCGTAGTAGGCAGGTACACCCGCAAAGCGCGTACCACGTCTAAAGTAGAAAATACAACCTCCTTAGGATGCACCGGCCGAGGACAAACGGATGGAAGAACAAAGTCCTCATTTAGGCGAAATGCCGAAACCCATGGGAGAAAAGGTGAACCAGGAGGGGGAAGTATATGACAAACCCCCAGCACAAAAAGGTACCCACCAGTGAATAGGCCACAAAAGGCCACTGAAAAAAAAAACACATCCAATGCTGAAATCTGCCCCCAAACGGGGCTAAGACAATTTTTAGATCCATTTCGAAGCTGTAAAAACAGCAGGACCCTGGACACCGAGTACGTCCGTGGACGTCACCCCATCTCTTCGCACAAAGAGACGTAGGCCTTCCAGGTGTGATGGTAAATCCTCCTGGAAGGAGACTACCTTGCTTTCAGCATGGGTGCGATGACCGAGTCGGACAGACCCCAGTCTCTTAAAACCTGGCTTCCAATAGCCATGTCATGCAAGCCAGTGACTGTACCACAGGAGGAAGTATGGGACCTTGAGACAGAAGGTCCTCCCGCTCTGGCAACCACCAGGGTACATCCGCCACCAGGCGCCCGAGATCGATCGGCGTACCAAGGAAGCCGAGGCCAAACTAGGAGCCATTAGAATCATCTGGATCCCCTCCGCCTCCACTATGTGGAGCAGCCGAGGAAGCAACTACAATGGAGGAAAGGCATAATGTAGCCGACACAGACCCCACAGGGCCACCAACGCGTCTGATGCGTCCGTACAGGGATCACTAGACCTGGCCACGAACTCCGACACCTTGTGGTCGAGACGAGCGGTCAAGAGATCCATGCTCTGGGAGTCTCACCTCCTGCAAGGGAGCTGAAACACCTTCAAGTACAGAGACCAGTCGCCATGGCCCAGCATCTGGTGACTCCAGTAGTCCGCCTGCCAGTATACCTGATGGTAGACCGAAGCCACAGCGCACACTTCATGTCCCCATACCCGCAAAGCCCCAGCCATTTAGTACGGTCATATGCAGTGACAAAGAGACAGACTAATATATAGGACCCACATGTTCATAGAACACATTTTGTTATGTTACAGCTTAATTCCAAAAAATGTAATTCATTATTTTTCCTCAGAATTCTACAAACAATAACCCATAATGACAACGTGAAAGAAGTTTGTTTAAAATCTTTGCAAATTTATAAAAAAAAATGAAAAAAAAATTAAATAATCACATCATGTACATAAGTATTCCTAGCCTTAAGGCCCGTACACACGATCAGACTTTTTGACAACAAACCTCCGACAGACCTGTTTTTGCAGACAATCCGACCGTGTTTACGCTCCACCGGAATTAGTTTTTCCGCTTTTTCATCGAACAAATGTTCGCTGTGAGAACAGGCAAACTTTCTGTCAACAAAAGTCCGATGGAGCAAATCCGATCGTGTGTACACAAGTCCAAAGTATAAACACACATGCTTAGAATCAATGCTGAAGATCAGGCAACAATAGCAAAAGTTGCCCAAAGAGTGGCGGTAAAAAGCAGAGCAACCACAAAGTACATCTATTTCGTCACAACGTTCGTGTTTGTTGGCTGAAAAATTCCTGCCAAGTTCATGAACAGTGCCCTTCAGAGCAAAATCCACGAAAAAGTCAGTTGGAAGTCCGATTGTGTGTATGAGGCTTTAGAACCACCAAGACTCTCCCTAGAGCGGGTCGCCTGGCCAAACTGAGCGATCGGAGAAGGGCCTTAATCAGGGAGGTGACCAGAAAACCGATGGTCACTTACAGAACAACCATCTTTGCAGCACTCCAGCAATCAGGCCTGTATGGTAGAGTAGCCAGACAGAAACTGCTCCTCAGTAAAAAGGACATGACAGCGTGCCTGGACTTTGCCAAAAGACACCTGAAGGACTCTCGGACCACAAGGAAAAAATATTCTCTGGTCTGATGAAACAAAGATTGAACTTTTTGGCCCGAAGGGCAAGCATCATGTCTGGAGGAAACCAGGCACCATGTATCACCTGGCCAATGCTATCCCTACTGTGAAGCATGGTGGTGGAAGCATCATGCTGTGGAAAAGTTTTTCAGTGGCAGGAACTTGGAGAGTAGTCAGGATCAAGGGAAAGATGAATGCAGCAATGTACAGAGACATCCTTGATGAAAACCTGCTCTAGAGCGCTCTTGACTGGTGCGAAAATTAATCTTCCAATAGGACAACGACCCTAAGCACACAGCCAGGATAACAAAGAAGTGGCTACGAGACAACTCTGTGAATGGCCTTGAGTGGCCCAGCCAGAGCCCAGACTTGAACCTGACTGAACATCTCTGAGAGATCTGAAAATGGCTGTGCACCGATGTTCCCCATACAACCTGATGGAGCTTGAGAGGTCCTGCAAAGACGAATGGGAGAATTTACCTAAAAAATAGGTGAGCCAAGCTTGTAGCATTATACTCAAAAATACATGAGGCTGTAACTGGTGGGAAAGGTGCTTCAACAAAGTATTGAGCAAAGGCTGAGAATACTTATGTACATGGGATTTTTTCGATTTTTTTTTATAAATTTGCAAAGATTTCAACCAAACTTCTTTTGTGTTGTCATTATGGGGTATAGCTTGTAGAATTTGAAGAAAAATAATGAATTTAATTTTGGAACAAGACTGTAAACAAATAAAAAATTTGGAAAAAGTGAGGCGCTGTGAATATTTTCCGGATGCACTGTATCTATTTACTAATGCTGGTAGCAAAAAGATTAAAACCAGTCCATTTTGATTAAGAGAATAATGTTCTGCCTTAAAGCGGAGTTCCACCCAAAAATGGCACTTCTGCTTTAAGTGATGGTGACCCCCCTGACATGCCACATTTGGCATGTCATTTTTTGGGGGGAGGAGCGGGTACCCTATTTTTACGGGCACCCAGCTCTCACCTCCTCCTCTGCGGCGCCGGAAAGATCACCTCGTCCCCCTCCCTTCCTGCAATCTTCTGGGACACGTCACATGTCCCAGAAGAATGCCCAGCCACACAGCACAGCTCACGCATGCGCAGTGCGCGCCCGGTTGTGAAGCCACAGCCGGGCGCCCACAGTTAGAATGCCAGTGTCGTGGAGAGGAAGAAGAGAGGAGCAAGGCTTTGTGCCTGCATAGCTGGACTGTGGGACAGGTGAGTGTCTGATTATTAAAAGTCAGCACCTACACCTTTTGTAGCTGCTGACTCTTAAATGGGTGGAATCCGCTTTAAGTATTCACTGAACTGTCACCAATACGTCAGTATTGTTTGCCAGAAATGAAAGTATTTCTGTTGATAAATCAAAAGGCTGCAGTATAAGAAGCCAATGCTATACTTGCCTGTCCACATCACTATAGGGACCGGCAGACAGAACCACATAGCGTGGCGGGGGGGCATACATCCAAACCCGGAGCGTGTCACATGGGAGGTCCTCACTTCTCAGCAAACAATTCATGATTCTAATAACGTTAATTTCTTCATTTACAGGAATCTTTTTATTTGTTGTATTTTCAGGGACAAAGTCCCTTTAAATGCATGTGCAAATACTACTTAGCAAAGTTCTTTTATTTCTGCCACAACCCTCACCATAAGAGCTTAGCCAGACAGAGCAGGAACAGGGAAGTTACGCTGTAATAAAAAAAACGTACGTGGAACAATTACATAACCAATGATTAATTACTAATCCATACAGCATGAAGCCAGAGTTTTACAGCCCAAGTGCCATCTCCTGTCAGTACCAGGATGTATACTTCACATATAGTATGAAGATTTTACTTCCATTAGGCCAGGGGTGTGCAAACTTTTTTCAAAGAGGGTCAGATTTGATGAAGTGAACATGCCTGAGGGCCGACCATTTTGCCTAAAATTCTGTGAACCATTAAAATTCGTCCGAGCACTAATACACGGCCCAACAAGAATTCTCCTACCTTTGTGGCTGTGTGGTGAAGACATGAGCTTGGGGTGTTATTTGGATATATATATCTTTTGTAGCGCCCAATGAATCCCAGAGCGCCGCTCAGGACTAAGGATGAGCTCAGGCATGTTATTTTGATATATACTCATATTTATCGGCGTATAACACTCACCTTCATTTTAAGAGAGAAGTTTCAGGAAAAAATAATACATTTTAAATAGAAAACTTTGAAACAAAATAATGGGCATAGTCCATCAATGCAGCCTGATCAGTGCCCATCTGCAGCCATACCATTGTCCATCAATGCAGCCTGCACAGTGCCCATCAGCAGCATCACCATTGCAAATGAATGCAGCCTGCACAGTGCCCATCAGCAGCCTCACCATTACAAATGAATGCAGCCTGCACAGTGCCCATCAGCAGCCTCACCATTGCAAATGAATGCAGCCTGCACAGTGCCCATCAGCAGCCTCACCATTACAAATGAATGCAGCCTGCACAGTGCCCATCAGCAGCCTCACCATTGCAAATGAATGTAGCCTGCACAGTGCCCATCAGCAGCCTCATCATTACAAATGAATGTAGCCTGCACAGTGCCCATCAGCAGCCTCACCATTGCAAATGAATGCAGCCTGCACAGTGCCCATCAGCAGCCTCACCATTGCAAATTAATGCAGCCTGCACAGTGCCCATCAGCAGCCTCACCATTGCAAATTAATGCAGCCTGCACATTACCCATCAGCAGCCTCACGATTGCAAATTAATGCAGCCTGCACATTGCCCATCAGCAGCCTCACGATTGCAAATTAATGCAGCCTGCACATTGCCCATCAGCAGCCTAACTATTGCAAATGAATGCAGCCTGCACAGTGCCCATCAGCAGCCTCACCATTGCAAATTAATGCAGCCTGCACATTACCCATCAGCAGCCTGCACAGTGCCCATCAGCAGCCTCACGATTGCAAATTAATGCAGCCTGCACATTGCCCATCAGCAGCCTAACTATTGCAAATTAATGCAGCCTGCACAGTGCCCATCAGCAGCCTTACCATTGCAAATTAGTGCAGCCTGCACAGTGCCCATCACCAGCCTCACCATTGCAAATAAATGCAGCCTGCACAGTGCCCATCAGCAGCCTCACCATTGCAAATTAATGCAGCCTGCAGAGTGCCCATTAATGAGCAGCTGCACATTGCCCATTGCACATGCAGCCTCATCCATTGCCAATTAATGCAGCTGCCATGATTGCAAATGAATGCAGCCTGCACAGTGCAGCAGCCTCGCCATTGCCCTTAATGCAGCCTGCACAGTGTCCGATCAGCAGCTCACTCATTGTGCAAATTAATGCAGCCTGCACTGTGCCCCATCAGCAGCCATCACCATTACAATTTAATGCAGCCTGCACAGTGCCCATCAGCAGCCTCACCATTACAAATTAATGCAGCCTGCACAGTGCCCATCAGCAGCATCATCATTACAAATTAATGCAGCCTGCACAGTGCCCATCAGCAGCCTCACCATTACAAATTAATGCAGCCTGCACAGTGCCCATCAGCAGCCTCACCATTGCTCATTAATGCAGCCATACCATTGTAAATGAATGCAGCCTGCACATCCTTGCTAATCTGCAGCCTCATCAGTGCTGGATTACAAAGTGCCACGATCTCCTGTGTACCTGGTGATCAGTCACACACGGTCCCACCTGTGACCAACAGAACAGTGGTTCAATCCTGGGCCAGGAAGTGAGACTGCGTGTGACTGATTGCCGGGTGCACAGGAGATCGTCGCTCTGTGTAATCCAGCGGCGCCAGCCCCCTCCTTCCACTCAGAGACAACAGGAATCTGCATATAACACGCACACACTCGATTTCCCCCTGATTTTTAGGGGTAAAGTGCATGTTGTGCACCAATAAATACAAGTATATATCTTTTTTGGCCCCCGCAGTGTTCTGGGATTCGTTGGGGGCCACAAAAGATATGTATAGACAAATTACCAGTGGGGCAAACCAGAATTGGCCCGCGAGCCAGACTTTGGACTTGCCTGCTTTAGGCAATAAAAAATGTATGCACACAGGTACACAATAGTAAAATCTTGTGGTGGAGAAAGCAACTGGGCCAGTTTAAAGTGATTCCAACCTTTTTCTTCTCTAAAATAAGCAACAGGTCATGCTTACACGCTCCTCCTCTTCTGGGGTCCCCTGCCAGCAGTCTTGGCTCCTCCTCTTCTCAGAGTGCCCCCATATTAAGCAGCTTGTATAGGGGCACTCATGCAGGCTCAATCCCAAGCCGCACTGT
The DNA here is from genome assembly GCA_029574335.1 of Rana kukunoris. Classification (NCBI taxonomy): domain Eukaryota; kingdom Metazoa; phylum Chordata; class Amphibia; order Anura; family Ranidae; genus Rana; species Rana kukunoris. The sequence continues at coordinate 200,894,021 of CM056049.1, read as the reverse complement.
GTACATCTATCGACACACACAGTACAGCTCAGCCCTGCCCCCCTTCTCTCTGCTCACAGGAGTTGACTGACAGCAGCAGTAGCCAATGGCTCCCACTGCTGCCGAGCCTGGTTCCTCCTGCATAGGGGATAATATAACTTAAAACAGAACTTGTGGGTACACAAATATACTTGCACCTCTCAGTGTGTCTTTTATCAAGCAATGCAGTTGCCACAGACTCCTGCACATGTACACAGAAGTAACACCAAGAACACCTTCTCTATAGTCATGCACGGAGGTGGAAACATGATGCTTTGGGGCTGTTTCTCTGCTAAAGGTACAGGCCAACTTTGTCGCATTGAGGGCGCCATGTATTGTAAAGTCTTGGAAGAGAACCTTCTTTCCTTAGCCAGAACACTGAAGATGGGTCATGGATGGGTCTTCCAGCATGACAATTACCCAAAACATACCACCAAGGCAACAAAAGAGTGACTCAAGAAGAAGCACATTAAGGTCATGGAGTATCCTAGTCAGTCTCCAGACCTTAAATCTATAGAAAATGTATGGATGGAGCTGAAACTTTGAGATCTGTAAAATCTGTAATAAGAGTAGAGGTCGACCGATATATCGGCCGATATTTGACCATTTCGGAGAAATCGTCATCGGCCAATTATTATGCAAATTGGGCCGATATATAACGCTGGCTGCACCTCTGTGCTAGCAGAGTGTGGAGAAGGGAGGAGGAACGTCGGGTTCCCCCTCCCTTATAAGCAAAGCAAAGCAGTGCCGCCATGTGTGTAACTTTATGGAGAGAGAGAGGAGCTGTCATAATTGAGGTTGGATGTCGGGGTGGGCGGGACCCAGCTATCCAACATCAGCCAATGGGATGGGATCTGGGCGGGTCACTACGTGTATGTGGCCCTTCCCCTTTCTTAAACAGCCCAATCATTGGCTGGATAGTTGCTGGGTCCCGTCCACCTCCGACATCACTATGAATTTTCAGCTCCTCTCTCTCCATACAGTTACACACTGCAGCGCTGCAGAGAGCAGTTTCACACAGTTACACTATTAGCTGAAAACCTGCCATTGCCATCTGCTAATGCCAACCAATGCCTGCCAGTGCCACCTGCCAGTGCCAACCAGTGCCCCCTGCCAGTGCCAACCAGTGCCATCCAGTGCCACCTGCCAATGCTAACTATTGCCATACAGTGCCACCTGCCAGTGCCAATTAGGGCCATCCAGTGCCACCTGCCGATAGCAATTAGTGCCACCTGCGAGTGCCAATTAGTGCCATCTGCCAATCAGTGCCAACCAGTGCCACCTGCCAGCGCCACTTGCCAATCAGTGCCATCTTCCAGTGCCAATTACTGTCACCTGCCAGTGCCAACCAGTGCCACTTGCCAGTGTCACCTGTTAGTGCCACCTGCCAGTGCCAACCAGTGACACCTGCCAGTGCCAACTAGTGCCATCCAGTGTCAATTAGTGCCACCTGCCAAAATAAACAAAAGAAAAAGAAGCGCGCACCGACCTTGTGTATTACCAATAGCAAGGTTTAATTAAAATGTAGAGATAATGGCTACTCACAAACAAGATAAAAAGCTAGCGTTTACACCACTCCATCAATGCCAACCTGTGCCAGTGCCAATCAGTGCCATCTGCCAAAAAAATCACTAACTACAAGCAATGTCTTACCTCTGTGTATGCCAACAAGGGTTTATCTACCAAGTACAAAGTTATGTTTTGCTTGGGGGTCAAATAATTATTTTACTCACTGAACTGCACTCAATTTATAACATTTGTTTTATGTTACTTATTTCTGGATTTTTGGTTGATATTCTGTCTCTATTATATAAAACACACCTATGATAAAAATGACAGACCCTTCATTTCTTTGTAAGTGGGCAAACCTAAAAAATCTCATAATTATTTCCCCCTTTATATAGATCCATTCAATATAGAATAAGCCTGATCCAGGGTATCAGAGTTATTTACCCTCATCGCTTGACTTTCGACAAGTGTGCTCATCCCTGCCGGGGTGCTATAGAAGTGGCTATCCTTTATCTAAATCAGGGATCCTCAAACTACGGCCCTCCAGCTGTTGTGGAACTACACATCCCATGAGGCATTGTAAAACTCTGACATTCACAGACATGACTAGGCATGATGGGAATTGTAGTTCCTGAACAACTGGAGGGCCGTAGTTTGAAGACCCATGATCTAAATCCTCATTATCTATTCCCTTTTAAAAGAAGGGCAGATGTCCAGGAACAATGATTAAAAACCATGAATGTTGTGTCCTTGCCTTTGTTATTTAGTGTATGCTGTATTGTGCACCCAATTGTTTTGTACAACCGTAATAAATAATCTGAAAACCCAATAAAATCTTTGTGAAATAAAAACCAAGAACAGCCAGACAAAAAATCAAACAATAGTCAGGACAAGGACATCTAAGTGCATGTGTGTCAACATTAGACTGCAATCAGCATCTGATCCAGTACATATACTTAGAGAAAACAGGACATGATAACTTATCAGTTCCAATGTACAGGTTGAGGGTACAGTATGGGGTGAGGACATTCCCCTGTGTAAGGTGTATGGGGAGAGGATATTGATCTGTTCCCTTGCATGGAGTGAAGACACAGTATGAGGTGTACATAGATGAGGGTACAGTCACTGATCTTGTATGGGGTATATGAGGTGAGGACAGAGTAATTGATCTTATATGGGGTGAAGACACAGTCACTGATCTTTTATGGGGTGCATGGGGTGAAGACACAGTCACTGATTTTTTATGGGGTGCATGGGGTGATCTGTCCCCTATATAGGATGCATGGGGTGATCTGTCCCCTATATAGGATGTATGGGGTGATCTGTCCCCTACATAGGCTGTATGGGGTGATATGTCCCCTATATAGGATGCATGGGGTGATCTGTCCCCTATATAGGATGCATGGGGTGATCTGTCCCCTATATAGGATGCATGGGGTGATCTGTCCCCTATATAGGATGCATGGGGTGATCTGTCCCCTATATAGGATGTATGGGGTGATCTGTCCCCTATATAGGATGCATGGGGTGACCTGTCCCCTATATAGGATGCATGGGGTGACCTGTCCCCTATATAGGATGCATGGGGTGACCTGTCCCCTATATAGGATGCATGGGGTGATCTGTCCCCTATATAGGATGTATGGTGTGATCTGTCCCCTATATAGGATGTATGGGGTGATCTGTCCCCTATATAGGATGCATGGGGTAACCTGTCCCCTATATAGGATGCATGGGGTGACCTGTCCCCTATATAGGATGCATGGGGTGACCTGTCCCCTATATAAGATGCATGGGGTGATCTGTCCCCTATATAGGATGCATGGGGTGATCGGTCCCCTATATAGGATGCATGGGGTGATCTGTCCCCTATATAGGATGCATGGGGTGATCTGTCCCCTATATAGGATGCATGGGGTGATCTGTCCCCTATATAGGATGCTATATAGGATGGGGTGACCTGTCCCCTATATAAGATGCATGGGTGATCTGTCCCCTATATAGGATGCATGGGGTGATCTGTCCCCTATATAGGATGCATGGGGTGATCTGTCCCCTATATAGGATGCATGGGGTGATCTGTCCCCTATATAGGATGCATGGGGTGATCTGTCCCCTATATAGGATGCATGGGGTGATCTGTCCCCTCAATAGGATGCATGGGGTGATCTGTCCCCTCTATAGGATGCATGGGGTGACCTGTCCCCTATATAGGATGCATAGGGTGATCTGTCCCCTATATAGGATGCATTGGGTGATCTGTCCCCTATATAGGATGCATGGGGTAATCTGTCCCCTATATAGGATGTATGGGGTGATCTGTCCCCTGTATAGGATGTATGGGGTGATCTGTCCCCTATATAGGATGCATGGGGTGATCTGTCCCCTATATAGGATGCATGGGGTGATCTGTCCCCTATATAGGATGCATGGGGTAATCTGTCCCCTATATAGGATGCATGGGGTGATCTGCCCCCTATATAGGATGCATGGGGTGACCTGTCCCCTATATAGGATGTATGGGGTGATCTGTCCCCTATATAGGATGCATGGGGTGATCTGCCCCCTATATAGGATGCATGGGGTGATCTGTCCCCTATATAGGATGCATGGGGTGACCTGTCCCCTATATAGGATGCATGGGGTGACCTGTCCCCTATATAGGATGCATTGGGTGATCTGTCCCCTATATAAGATGTATGGGGTGATCTGTCCCCTATATAGGATGTATGGGGTGATCTGTCCCCTGTATAGGATGTATGGGGTGATTTGTCCCCTGTATAGGATGTATGGGGTGATCTGTCCCCTATATAGGATGCATGGGGTGATCTGTCCCCTATATAAGATGTATGGGGGTGATCTGTCCCCTATATAGGATGTATGGGGTGATCTGTCCCCTGTATAGGATGTATGGGGTGACCTGTCCCCTATATAGGATGTATGGGGTGATCTGTCCCCTATATAGGATGTATGTGGTGATCTGTCCCCTATATAGGATGTATGTGGTGATCTGTCCCCTATATAGGATGCATGGGGTGATCTGTCCCCTATATAGAATGTATGGGGTGATGTCTGGGGTGAGGACAGTGTGTGTGATCTTACTTGATCCGGAGAGCAGTGGTGGAGTTCCCGGTGTGTGCTCTCAGAGGGGCCAGGAAGAGGATTCTCATAGCTGTCACTGTCCCCTGTCAGTGGTGTGCCACGTCTCTGTCAGTGTCCGGAGCTGTGACAGCTGCAGAGTACACATGGGTGGGGTATGGGGAGGGGGACACCGGACACCTGCACACCGATCACACCCCTCTCTCTCTCCCTCTTCTCTCTCTCTCTCTATGACACAGAATCGTTCCGTTCTGCAAAGTGTTCCCCCAGAAACTGCACTCAGGCGCTAAGGTTCCTAGCTGCAGCTTTCGCCTTGTCACTAGGATAATAGGATTGCTGTGTATGGAGGATCAGAGCACACTGACAGCTGCTTATATTAACCCTTTATTTCTCCCTACAGGACGAAGTCAGTTAGCAGCTGTATATAGCTGTATATGTCAGACACCAATGTTCAGTGGTTACTTAAAGCGGAGTTCCACCCAAAAATTGAACTTCCGCTTATCCCACTCCTCACCCCCTTACATGCCACATTTGGCATGTCATTTTTTTTTTGGGGGGGGGGGAGTGGGGGCTTCAGGAGGAGTGGGACTTCCTGTCCCACTTCCTCCTTCCGCAGAGGGGCTGGTTAGGCGATTAAGCTTAATCGCCTACAGCAGCCCCTCCCTGTAGGCGATCGCCTGGGACACATGACAGGTCCCATGCGATCGCCTGTCCAATCAGCGGCGAGCTGTGCTGCGCACGCATGCACAGCGCCGCTTGCGCATGCGCAGTGGGTGCCCGGCTGTGAAGCCGAAGGCTGTCACGGCCGGGTGTCCACAGTTATGATGAGGACGCCAGCCGGAGAGGGGGGGAGAGGAGGGAAGCCCCGGCCGGCGCGTCGCTGGAACGCTGGAGCAGGTAAGTGAATGTTTATTAAAAGCCAGCAGCTACACTTTTTGTAGCTGCTGACTTTTAATAAACATAAAACAAGACTGGAACACCCCTTTAAAGTGGAGTTCCACCCAGAAATGGAACTTCCGCTGTCCGGGTTCCTCCCCCCCTCCGGTGTCACATTTGTCTAATCCAGGTATTTTGCTCCCACTTCTGGCAAAAGATCGCTGCAGTATCCACGGCGATCTATGCCATGTCCAGCCCCTCCTCCCGAAGACAGCAGGGACCACTCAGAACGCACGGCGCAACTCGCGCATGCGCAGTAGAGAACCAGGCTGTGAAGCCTCAAGGCTTCACTTCCTGATTCCCTTATTGAAGATGCCAACACCTGCACCAGGGAGACGAGGGACGGGTCGCCTTTGAGTGAGGACATTGTGGGCGCCCTGGGCAGGTAAGTGTCCTTATTTTAAAAGTCAGCAGCTGCAGCATTTGTAGCTGTTGACCTTTAATAAAAAAAATTAGGTGGAACTCCACTTTAAGGCTGAAGATTAATACTGAACAGGTGCATCTCATAAAATTTGAAAAATCATCAAACAGTTATTTTTTTTTCAGTAATTCAGGTCAAAAAGTGAAACTCATATATATATTATATAGATTCATTACAAACAGAGTGATATTTTTCAAGCATTTTATTCTTTTAATTTTGATGATTATTGCTTACAGCTAGTGAAAACCCAAAATTCAGTATCTCAGAAAATTGGAATATTACATTAGGGGGACCAGACGTCCCCAGACTGTGGGCACAATCCCCAGAGCCAGTCTGTCCCCCGTTTTGTCCCCAGATTGCAGGGGCAACGCTAGGTACAAGGCCGATCCGAGGGCAGGTGATGAGGTGGGGGGGCGCCGAGGCCAGTGACATACCAACAGGGGGTGGTCAGCCCTGGTGCCACACACTGGGGATGTCAGGCCAGCGTCGCCCGCTGTGACAGCTTTAAATTGAATCAGCGGGTGCCAGGTTTGCTTCTTTGATAGACCGCACACTTGTCCAATACTGGGACATGTGCTGTCTATAATAGGTAGTAGCTGATCCAGGAGGCAGGACTTGTGTGATGGCAGGTGCCCAGTGATTCAAATTAAAGCTGCCACAACAGGCGACGCCAGCTTGTGTGATGATTCGGCCAGCTCTCCTCTTCCTTTCTTCTCTCTGATCCCCTGCACTGGTCAGGCTGCATTGCTGGGCACTGGTCAGGCTGCATAGATGGGCACTGGTCAGGCTGCATTGATGGGCACGGGTCAGGCTGCATTGATGGGCACGGGTCAGGCTGCATTGATGGGCACTGGTGAGGCTGCATTGCTGGGCACTGGTGAAGCTGCATTGTTGGTCACTGGTCAGGCTGCATTCCTGGGCACTGGTCAGGCTGCATAGATGGGCACTGGTCAGGCTGCATTGATGGCCATGGGTCAGGCTGCATTGATGGGCATTGGTTAGGCTGAAATGCTGGGCACTGGTGAGGCTGCATTGCTGGGCACTGGTGAGGCTGCATTGCTGGGCAGTGGTGAAGCTGCATTGTTGGGCACTGGTTAGTAGTGATGAGCGGAATACGCCATATTTGATTTTGCGATATTTCGCGAATATTTCGAAGAATATTCGCGAAAATTCGTTAATATCGAATATTCGTGATATTTTATAAAAAAAAATAAAAATAATTGCGAAATTTCGCCAATGCGAAATTTCGCTATTTTTATTTATTTTATTTTTTTTATAAAATATCATGAATATTCGATATTTACGAATATTCGCTATATTTTATAAAAAAATAGCGAAATTTTGCATATGCGAAAGCGAAAATGATTGCGAAATTTCGCTATTTTTTTTTTGGATAAAATATCACGAATATTTGATATTTACGAATATTCGCTATATTTTATAAAAAAAAAAAATTGCGAAATTTCGCTATTGCGAAATTGATTGCGAAATTTATTGCGAAATTTGAAAAATACGAATATTCGAAATAGCGAATATTCGCCGCGATATTCGAGTTATTCGCGAAAACTCGAATAAGCAATATTCGTAGCGAATATTCGCAATGCGAATATTCGTGAGCAACACTACTGGTTAGGCTGCATTGGTGGTCACTGGTCAGGCTGCATTGATGGACACTGGTGAGACTACATTGTTGGGCACTGGTGAGGCCCTGTGCTTCTCCTCAAAAATTGATAGCAAAGCCCAAGTGCACAGATTTAAATCTGTATTGGGAAATCCTTGATGCACCACTACCTTCCAAAATGGACAATATTCATTCCATGTATCTCCACATTGGATAATCTTAAAAACTCATATGGAAACAAACAACCATCATTGTGGAGCATTCTTTACGTTATTATATTTAAAATAGGTGTAAAATATTGCCATGTACAAAGATGAGTGCCTTGGGACTGGCACTGAGTCTTTCCAGCAATGCGTTTTTAGAGCTTGTGTGTGCCGTTCTGTCTATAAGAACCAGTGCAGGTTGGGGACAGGACGTGATGTCGGTGTTACCCAGATGCCTCTACGCATTTTGCATCCATGCATCTTCAGGAAGCTTAGGGCACCATCTTACTTTAGATATTTATGCCCTTATTGTGAAATAGATGAGCACAAGTCAGGCTGCATTGATGGGCACTGGTGAGGCTGCATTGATGAGCACAGGCAAGACTGCATTGTTGGGCACAGTTGAGCTTGCATTGATGGGCACAGGGGAGGCTGCATTGATGGGCACAGGTGAGGTGTCACGGTTCCTATCGTGCCGTGCAGGCGACCAGGCGTGGTCACGCCCCAAGTGGCTCTGGTTGGTATTGAACCCTGGACCTCTCTTCTTCAGTTCTTTGCCTCTGAGCCACTGCTCAGTTTGGTATTCTGCTTGCTTTCCAGCTAGGTGGTTCTCAGAGGCGGCTCTTTAATTAGGCAAATTAGGCGATTGCCTAAGGCCTCGCCCACAGAAAAGGCCTCGCGCGATCGCCTAATTTGCCTTTCAGGTTAGTGTAGGTTGTATGGGATGGGTGAGTGGGCGGCAGGCGCGCTGCACACAGCCGCCTGCAGAGTCCGGTCCGTTGCGGCAGACAAGAAAACACTTACGATCGATCATGGTGTGGGCATGGAAGGTCCAGGCTGCCTGCGGCCAATAGCAAGCTCCACCGCTGCGGCGCCGTCCTCCTCCTAGCCTTTCCCCTAAAGTCGGCCCCAGCGCATGGCGGGAGTTGTAGTTCTCCCATAGAGCACAGGCAACAATAGACTTAAACTTGGCCCTCTGGTGCCTGTGTTCTGCAGAGACTACATCTCCCAGATTGCACTGCAGGGCACTCAGAGTGAGAACCTCACGTGTCGCTTCTCCTTCTGCCTATAGTAGGGGACCAAGTCACAGAGGCGAGGAGCAGGTAGGTACATTTACTACATGCTGTCTGTCTGTACTGTTAGTCTCATCATCATTGTCTATACACTGTCCCAGTGGCAACTTTTAATGGGCACAGTGGCGGCATTTGATGTGGCAGTGGCACTGTGGCTGCATTTGATAAACAGAGTGGCGGCATGTGGTGGGGCACTGTGGCTGCATTTGATAGGCACAGTGGCGGCATTTGGTGGGGCACTATGGCATTTGATAGGCACAGTGGCGGCATTTGGTGGGGCACTGTGGCGGCTTTTGATAGGCACAGATGATGCGTTTGGGTACAGTGGCATCATTTGATGGGGCACAGTGGCAGTATTTGGGCACAGTTAGGCGGCATTTGATTGGGCACAGTGGCAGCATTTGATGTGGCACAGTGGCAGCACTTGATGTGGCACAGTAGCTGCGTTTGATGGGCACAGTGGCAGCAATTGAGGGGCACAGTGGCTGCAATTGATGGGCACAGTAGCTGCGTTTGATGGGCACAGTGGCTGCGTTTGATGGGCACAGTGGCTGCGTTTGATGGAGCACAGTGGCAGCATTTGATTGGGCACAGTGACAGCATTTGATGTAGCACAGTGACAGCATTTGATGTAGCACAGTGGCAGCATTTGATGTGGCACAGTGGCGGCATTTTATGGGCACAGTGTCTGCAATTGATGGGCACAGTGGCTGCGTTTGATGGGCACAGTGGCTGCAATTGATGAGCACATTGGCTGTGTGATGACACAATGGCTACAATTGATTGGCACAGTGGCTGCAATTGATGGGCACAGTGGCTGCATTTGATGGGCACAGTGGCTGCGTTTGATGGGCACAGTGGATGCGTTTGATGGGCACAGTGGCTGCGTTTGATGGGACACAGTGGCAGTATTTGATGGGCACAGTGAGGCGGCATTTGATTGGGCACAGTGACAGCATTTGATGTGGCACAGTTGCAGCATTTGATTTGGCACAGTGGTGGCGTTTGATGGGCACAGTGACTGCGATTGATGGGCACAGTGGCTGCATTTGATGGCACAGTGGCTGCAATTGATGGGCACATTGGCTGTGTTTGATGACACAATGGCTACAATTGATGGGCACAGTGGCTGCAATTGATGGGCACCGTGGCTGCAATTGATGGGCACAGTGGCAGTATTTGATGGGCACAGTGAGGCTGCATTTGATGGGCACAATGGCTGCGTTTGATGGGCACAGTGGCTGCATTTGGCACAGTGGCTGTGTTTGGCACAGTGGCTGCATTTGATGGGGCACAGTGGCTGCATTTGATGGGGCACCATGGCTGCATTTGATGGGGCACAGTGGCTGCAATTGATGGGGCACAGTGGCTGCAATTGATGGGGCACAGTGGCTGCAATTGATGGGGCACAGTGGCTGCAATTGATGGGGCACAGTGGCTGCAATTGATGGCACAGTGGCTGCAATTGATGGGGCACAGTGGCTGCGTTTGGCAAAGTGGCTGCATGTTATGGGGCACAGTGGCTGCAATTGATGGGGCACAGTGGCTGCAATTGATGGGGCACAGTGGCTGCAATTGATGGGCACAGTGGCTGCAATTGATGGGGCACAGTGGCTGCAATTGATGGGGCACAGTGGCTGCAATTGATGGGGCACAGTGGCTGCAATTGATGGCACAGTGGCTGCAATTGATATAGCACAGTGGCTGCAATTGATATAGCACAGTGGCTGCAATTGATATAGCACAGTGGCTGCAATTGATATAGCACAGTGGCTGCATTTGGCACAGTGGCTGCGTTTGGCAAAGTGGCTGCATTTGATGGGGCACAGTGGCTGCAATTGATGGGGCACAGTGGCTGCAATTGATGGTGCACAGTGGCTGAAATTGATGGGGCACAGTGGCTGAAATTGATGGGGCACAGTGGCTGCAATTGATGGGGCACAGTGGCTGCAATTGATGGGGCACAGTGGCTGCAATTGATGGGGCACAGTGGCTGCAATTGATGGGGCACAGTGGTTGCAATTGATGGGGCACAGTGGTTGCAATTGATGGGGCACAGTGGTTGCAATTGATGGGCACAGTGGTTGCAATTGATGGGCACAGTGGCTGCATTTGGCAAAGTGGCTGCATTTGATGGGGCACAGTGACTGCAATTGATGGCACAGTGGTTGCAATTAATGGGCACAGTGGCTGCATTTGGCACAGTGGCTGCAATTGATGGGGCACAGTGCCTGCAATTGATGGGGAACAGTGGCTGCAATTGATGTTGGCTGTCGTTCAAACTGAAGGGCTTATTTTATTATTAATTTTAATTATTTATCTTGCTGCAGTTCTGAACGCCAGGCAAACAGCTATTCACACACATAAAAGAAATGTTTCATCTACCAAAAGATTTATAATTATTTGCAGCAATTTTTGTGATAACCATAATAAAACCTTCTCCTGTATCATTGTCCGCACAGTCTCTGACCATCTCCTGTATCATTGTCCGCACAGTCTCTGACCATCTCCTGTATCATTGTCCGCACAGTCTCTGACCATCTCCTGTATCATTGTCCAAACAGTCTCTGACCATCTCCTGTATCATTGTCCAAATAGTCTCTGACCATCTCCTGTATCATTGTCCGCACAGTCTCTGACCATCTCCTGTATCATTGTCCGCACAGTCTCTGACCATCTCCTGTATCATTGTCCGCACAGTCTCTGACCATCTCCTGTATCATTGTCCAAACAGTCTCTGACCATCTCCTGTATCATTGTCCAAACAGTCTCTGACCATCTCCTGTATCATTGTCCAAACAGTCTCTGACCATCTCCTGTATCATTGTCTGCACACTCTCTGACCGTCTCCTCTATCATGGCCGCACACTCTCTGACTGTCTCCTCTATCATGGCCACACAGTCTATGACCGTCTCATTTATTATGGCCGCACAGTCTATGACCGTCTCCTCTATAATGGCGCACAGTCTCTGATCGTCTCCTCTATAATGGCCACGCAGTCTCTAACCGTCTCCTCTTTCATGGCCATACAGTCTCTGACTGTCTCCTGTATCATAGCTGCGCAGTCTCTGACCATCTCTTGTATCATTTTCCGCGCAGTCTATGACCATCTCCTGCATCTTATGGGTGAGAGTGGGGCCTCATATCTAAGTTTTGCCTAAGGCCTCACAAAGTCTAGAGCCGCCTCTGGTGGTTCTGAATGAGGTGCTGATCACCTTTCTCTGGATCTCCTTGCAATCTGCACCTGTCTCTCCTAGTTCAGCTGAGGCAGGTTACCCAATCTACTACTAGGGTATAAAACACGGCCTCACTCTGAGGGATTTGTCAGTTCATTGTTCTGTCCTGTCATTGCCAAAGGTTCCTGTATTTTGTTTCAGCTACAAGACTGACTCCACTTCTGACCCTGGCTATGTTTATTCTGAATTCTGGAATAGTCAAGCCCCCGTGCACAGACTCACAGCCCAGGTAGCTTCTTACTTTGTTACCGTGGGCTGTGTGTATTTGCAAGGGTGAGTATATTTTGTTGAACCCTTCTCTATTTTTTGTAATAATAAGGAAACCTTTATACATTTATTTTTGATATGTATTTTGTTGCAACTATTTGTTACAAATGTAATATTTTTGGATATGCAACCTGACCACATAACAAGTAGAAAAAAACGAGCCTTGGACTTTAAAGCCTTAATTGGACTTTAACCACTTAAGCCCCGGACCATTATGCAGGTAAAGAACCTGGCCCCTTTTTGCGATTCGGCACTGCGTCGCTTTAACTGACAATTGCGCAGTCGTGCGACGTGGCTCCCAAATAAAATTGGTGTCCTTTTTCCCCCACAAATAGAGCTTTCTTTTGGTGGTATTTGATCACCTCTGCGGTTTTTCTTTTTTGGGCTATAAACAAAAATAGAGCGACAATTTTAAAAAAAAGCAATTTTTTTTTACGTTTTTTTTTTCCTCAGTTTAGGCCGATACGTATTCTTCTACATATTTTTGGTAAAAAAAATTGCAATAAGCGTTTATTGATTGGTTTGTGCAAAAGTTATAGCGTTTACAAAATAGATAGTTTTATGGCATTTTTATTAATAATTTTTTTCTTACTAGTAATGGCGGTGATCAGCGATAATTTTTATTTTTTTGTGACTGTGACATTATGGCGGACACTTTTGACACATGTTTAGAACCATTGTCATTTTTACAGCGCAAAGTGCTAAAAAAATGCGCTGATTACTGTGAAAATGTCAGTGAAGGGGTTAACCACTAGGGGGTGCTAAAGGGGTTAAGTGTGTCCTATTGTGTGTTTCTTACTGTAGTTGGGCGTGGCTGGAAGTGTGACGTCACTGATCGTCGTTCCTGACAGGGAACAGACGATCACTGACACTGCCACAGAGAAGAACAGAGATTTTTTAAACTCACCTCTCCCCGTTCTTCAGCTCCTGTGACCCGATCGCAGGATACCGGCGGCGATCGGGTACCGCGGGCACGGTCACGGAGCTCAGGACTAGGTCGCAAGTGCGCCGGCGTTGGTCCTACAGCAGAAAACAACAGGAAAAGTCTCTTGGATATTTCTCACACAGAAATATCCATCAGCACCTCACCTCTTCAAAAGTGCTTGTGACTGCTCCTTCACTCACACAGCCTCAGGATGCAGCAAGCAGCCGTTATCTTTAGGCTTTATTTATAGGGGCTTTAATTGCTTCATTTTGAACAGCTGAAGGCTTCTAACTCCCCAAACCTCTCTGGCCATTTCTACAGCCGACGCCTAATAGTAATTGGTGTATTGTCTAAACAAGGCAGAAACATATCTCCCGTCTATGACAACACACATAGATTTACCTGACTTCCTGTCACGCTGTATAGGGTTTAAAAACCAAATGCTAAAAAACTACCACTTGGGGAATCTCTCAACACCCCCCTCCCCATTTCTTCTTTTACAACTCTCCACCTTTTTCCTTCCTCTTTTCCAGGATAAGATCTCTTTTCTATGTAAAGGAAGTGGCACATCTCTGCAAAACCCTATAAGAGGGTGTATGACAACCTCACCCCGACTCCAACCAGTCCACGGTTCCAACGTGTTTCACTTCCTTTTCCATTCGATTTTGAGAGCTCTGTCCTTGTCTGCACCCTAAGTGGTTGCTACATAAGTGTGTGGACTGACCTGTGGAACCTTGAGCAGCACCTGTCAATTTAGTTTGGCTCTCTTTTCTATGGTTCCACTCTTAACTCTCCCCAACGTCCCCCCCCCCCCAACCTCATGTCCTACATTCACATTTTACATTGTGTTTAGAACAATACCGTTCTCTCTGGTAGTCAACATTATCAGTGTAACCTTGTCTGTCTGTAATTTTTTTGTCTTTTATACCTTCTGTGGCAATGCTGTGCCCTGCTATGAGGTAAGAATTAAATTATATATATATATAGGTGCGGCGCTACAATACAACTCCCCTTTTATGAATAAAACATTTACAACCATTACACAAAAGATATGCTTCCTAACTGCAAGCTAAGAACACATGACAGTACGTCAGGGATGCTCCTATGTTCCACGGACCGGAAGTGAGCAAATCAAAACTACCATAGGTGACATTAGGAAGCTTCGCCCAATATGTTTTGTCAGTTTGACGTCTTCAGGAGCGTCTTTTTCATTTAGTTCTATCTCAAGGAGATAGAATTGAGGCGCAGGCAGATACTCTTTATAATATTAGCCATTGAACCATAGTGCAGAATTGACCCAGGATTCTCACCCAGGCAGGTTGAGGGGGCTTGTGCCATTCAGAGGAAATCGTTTTTTCAGTTGATAAAACGCAGTTCGGGGCCTGGAGATATGGGAGGGATGACATCTATAATCCTGGGTCTGTGTTTTGTGAATAACAGGCATGCTGATTGTGCAATGCTTTTTGTAGTAAGCTGACCATGGTTCTGGGCTCCATCCCATCAGAGAGAGAAGGTCTCTATCCAGGAATCGGGGGGGGCTCAGCTAGGAGAGTGGGAGCCAGATGACCAAGAGTATGGTCCAAGCGTTTGTGAGAGGGTGATGTGTAGGAGGCCAGGGCTACAGTGATGTATGTGTAATGGACAATACACACAATGAGTAATGTATAAGTGTAGCGCTCAGAATATTACAATAAATAACAAAATAATTGTATCTAAAATAATATAAATAGTGGTCACTCACTATATGTAAACAGTGTATATATAGTAAAGAAGATCTCTCAGAGTAATAAAACAGATGAGAGAAAAAATAAGTCATTAAACATAATATGTATAAACAAATAAATAGTCTACCGCGTGTACTGGAACTCAAACTTTGAAGTGATTCATAACACAAACGTGACTTCTTGTGTGTGGCGTGGTAAACCTCCACCAATAGGGCTAACCAGATCGTGTAGACTCAAAGAAATGACAACCTCTTATGAGTCAAACAAGCATGATATGAATGTCAGGAGCGTCCTAATAGGAAATAGATCCATACACCCGATCATCAACCAAGGCGGATTTGACCAATTACAGGTTAAACAGTAACGATGTGTGATTGAACTTAGTTGAACTGTGCCCTTTGCATTTTTCCTTACTAGCATAACACTTTAACCACTTCAGCCCCTAATGGTTTTACCCCCTTCCTGACCAGAGCACTTTTTACAATTTGGCACTGCAGCACTTTAACTGGTAATTGCGGGGTCATGCAATGCTGTACCCAAACAAAATTTGCGTCCTTTTTTCCCATAAATAGAGCTTTCTTTTGATATTGTGCTATTTGATCACCTCTGCGGTTTTTATTGTTTGTGCTATACACAAAAAGACAGGCAATTTTGAAAACAAAAACAATGGGGCAGATTCACAAAACAATTACGCCTGTCTAACTGGGGTTAGACAGGAGTAATTTCAAATTTCGCGCGGCGTATCACTAGTTTGAATTCTCAAACCATGATACGCCGTCTTCGTAAGCCTTCGGATCTACGCTGCCATCTATTTGCGGCCGCTGGGAGGAGTTCGCGTCGTTTTGATGCGTCGGGATATGCAAATGTGTTTTTACGGGGATTCACGAACATACGAGCGGGCGTCGCAATCGTTTTCGTCTATTTTTTACTACGTAATGTTAGAGCAGCTTTTTGCTGCTCTAACTTTACGTAGCCCATGTTAAGTATGGCCGTCGTTCCCGCTTCGAATTTATTACATTTTTTTTTTTGTTTACGTAACTCGTCGGGACGTGGATCGCCCGTAAAGTACGCTACATAAACAACGAATGACGTCACGACGTGATTTCGCGCAATGCACGGCGGGAAATTTGCGAACGGAGCATGCGCAGATCAATCGCCGCGGGAACGCGCCTAATTTAAATGTTTCACGCCCCCTACTCGCGCAGATGGATTGCGACGGGAGAAATACACTACGCCGCCGTCGTTTACCGTAGAAAATCTACCTGAATTCCACGTAGAGCAAGGTAAAAAAAGGCGGCGTAGTGTATTTCTGATACGCTACGATAATCCATTTCTCTGTGAATCTGCCCCAATATTTTTTACTTTTTGCTATAATAAATATACCCAATAAAAAATAAAAATAAATGTGTTCTTTAGTTTAAGCCAATATATATTACTACATTATTACTATATTACATTATTGCTATATTTCTATATAATACTACATATTTTTGGTAAAAAAAAAAAATTAAGCGTATATTGATTGGTTTGCGCAAAAGTTATAGCGTTCACAACTATGGGAAAGATTTATGCCATTCTTTTTTTTTTTTTTTTTACTAGTAATGGCGGTGATCTACAATTTTTTTGGTGGATTGTGACATTTCGACGGGCAGATTGGACACTTTTGACACATTTTTGGCACCATTGACATTTATACAGAGATCAGTGCTATAAAAATGCACTGGTTACTGTGTAAATGACACTGGCAGGGAAGGGGTTAACACTAGGGGACAATGAAGGGGTTGAATGTGTGTTCCCTCATGTGTTCTAACTGTGTGGGGATGGGACTGAGTAGGAGAGGAGAAATATCGCTGTTCCTACTTACTAGGAACAAACCACATGTCTCCTCACCTCTGACAGCATAGGGATTCGTGTGTTTACACACACAAATCCCTGTGCTGTTATTCGCGCGTGGCCGGTGGCGATCGCCAGCTACACGCATCCGCTCACCAGTAGGGATGAGCCGAACATACCCGCGTTCGGTTCGCACCAGAACCGTCGAACAGACGGACGTTCGCGCGAACATTTAGAACCCCATTGAAGTCTATGGGACTCGAACGTTCATTTTAAAGACCAATATTCAAGTTATTATTGGAAAACGTCTTTGAGAACCCGGGTCTTGCCCGAGGGAACATGTATCAATGGAAAAAAGTTTAAAAAACGGTCGTTTTTTTAGGAGCAGGACACCCAGCAGGTACAATATTTAAAGGAATTTTATTTATTTTTTTAATTTAAGCATCATTAAAATCACTGCTCCAGGAGCAGTGATTTTAATAGTGTTTAAATAAAAATAAAAAATAAATTCCTTTAAATATTGTACCTGCAGTGCTGGGTGTCTATAGTTTGCCTGTGAAAACGTCTTTAAGAACCCGGGTCTTGCCCGAGGGAACATGTATCAATTAAAAAAAGTTTTAAAAAAGGTCGTTTTTTCAGGACTCCTGAAAAAGTGACCGTTTTTACAACTTTTTTTCCATTAATACATGTTCCCTCAGGCAAGACCCGGGTTCTCAAAGACGTTTTTACAGGCAAACTATAGACACCCAGCAGGTACAATATTTAAAGGAATCTTTCATTTTTTTATTTTTTATTATTTAAACATTATTAAAATCACTGCTCCAAGAGCAGTGATTTTAATGATGCTTAAATAAAAAAATAAAATAAAAAAATCCTTTAAATGTTGTACCTGCTGGGTGTCTATACCTGTGATAATGTCTTTAAATAGCACAATCACCTGCCTGCCAGTAAATTAGGAAGAACTGATCTATCTAAGCCATACAGTGTATAAATATATGTACAACTCCTAGGGATGTATATATATTCTCTACACACTGTAAATTAAGCTAAACTGACTAGCCTGCCTGCCTGCTCTATCTAGCTATATAAAAAGACAATCTCTCTGACTGCTCTCATTAACAAGCCGGAACACACTACACAAGGTCGCCCAGCAGGCGGCCTTATATAGTGTGGGGCGTGTGCTAAAGCCCTGAGCCATAATTGGCCAAAGTTACCCAGGCTTTGGCCAATTATGGCTCTTCGTTTTTTGCGCCCTGTGATTGGCCAAGCATGCGGGACATACAGCATGCTTGGCCAATCATCAGCGCGCAATGCCGCAGTGAATTATGGGCCATTTTGCATCAATCGAATTTGGCGCGAACGACCGCTTTTGTTCGAATTTCGTCGAACGTACGAACAGACAATGTTCGAGTCGAACATATGTTCGTATCGAACGCAAAGCTCCTCCCTATTCACCAGCCATTTTGCGCAGGTGAGATATTCTTCCCCCGTAAATAGACGTGAGCCAGTCGGGAACCGGTTAAACTGAAAAACTGCATTTACAGGTCATTCTCAAAAAATTTGCATATTGTGATAAAGTTCATTATTTTCTGTAATGTACTGATTAACATTAGACTTTCATATATTTTAGATTCATTACACACAACTGAAGTAATTCAAGCCTTTTATTGTTTTAATATTGATGATTTTGGCATATAGCTCATGAAAACCCCAAATTCCTATCTCAAAAAATTAGCATATCATGAAAAGATTCTCTAAACAAGCTCTTAACCTAATCATCTGAATCAACTAATTAACTCTAAACACCTGCAAAAGATTCCTGAGGCTTTTAAAAACTCCCAGCCTGGTTCATTACTCCAAACCGCAATCATGGGTAAGACTGCCGACCTGACTGCTGTCCAGAAGGCCATCATTGACACCCTCAAGCAAGAGGGTAAGACACAGAAAGAAATTTCTGAACGAATAGGCTGTTCCCAGAGTGCTGTATGAAGGCACCTCAGGGGGAAGTCTGTGGGAAGGAAAAAGTGTGGCAGAAAACGCTGCACAACGAAAAGAGGTGACCAGACCCTGAGGAAGATTGTGGAGAAGGACCGATTCCAGACCTTGGGGGACCTGCAGAAGCAGTGGACTGAGTCTGGAGTAGAAACATCCAGAGCCACAGTGTACAGGCGTGTGCAGGAAATGGGCTACAGGTGCCGCATTCCCCAGGTCAAGCTACTTTTGAACCAGAAACAGCGGCAGAAGCGCCTGACCTGGGCTACAGAGAAGCAACACTGGACTGTTGCACAGTGGTCCAAAGTACTTTTTTCGGATGAAAGCAAATTTTGCATGTGATTCGGTAATCAAGGTGCCAGAGTCTGGAGGAAGACTGGGGAGAGGGAAGTGCCAAAATGCCTGAAGTCCAGTGTCAAGTACCCACAGTCAGTGATGGTCTGGGGTGCCATGTCAGCTGCTGGTGTTGGTCCACTGTGTTTTATCAAGGGCAGGGTGAATGCAGCTAGCTATCAGGAGATTTTGGAGCACTTCATGCTTCCATCTGCTGAAAAGCTTTATGGAGATGAAGATTTCATTTTTCAGCACGACCTGGCACCTGCTCACAGTGCCAAAACCACTGGTAAATGGTTTACTGGCCATGGTATTACTGTGCTCAATTGGCCTGCCAACTCTCCTGGCCTGAACCCCATAGAGAATCTGTGGGATATTGGGAAAAGAAAGTTGAGAGACGCAAGACCCAACATTCTGGATGAGCTTAAGGCCGCTACCGAAGCATCCTGGGCCTCCATAACACCTCAGCAGTGCCACAGGCTGATTGCCTCCATGCCACACCACATTAAAGCAGTCATTTCTGCAAATGGATTCCCGACCAAGTATTGAGTGCATAGCTGAACATAATTATTTGAAGGTTGACTTTTTTTAAATTAAAAACACTTTTCTTTTATTGGTCGGATGAAATATGCTAATTTTTTGAGATAGGAATTTTGGGTTTTCATGAGCTGTATGCCAAAATCATCAGTATTAAAACAATAAAAGGCTTGAACTACTTCAGTTGTGTGTAATGAATCTAAAATATATGAAAGTCTAATGTTTATCAGTACATTACAGAAAATAATGAACTTTATCACAATATGCTAATTTTTTGAGAACGACCTGTATATTAATGCTATATTGTTCAGATTAAATATTTTCATTACCTATAGTGTCATGTTGTGCACTTATATGTGTAAATGTTATCACAGTAAACAAACCTGAACTGTTTCACTAATACTATGTAGGTTTCTTGTTATTGTTATCAACGGTAAAAATGACTGAACCCAGGGTGTCGGAGGACTTGCAGAGTCGGGGCAACCAGTGTGGTACAGATTCTATCAGCGGACCTCACAAGGGTAGCGCTACATCTGGATACACATTGTATTTGTAAGTGTTACTAATGGCTTTCACTTAAAGTATAATTAGTCATCACAGTGTTTTGTATCCTTAATACAAAATGTAATTCTGTTAATTGAGTCTATTTAACAAATTTATCTTTCGTCCCCCCTTTCCAGGCCATCAGGAAGCCTGGCTTGTTCATTGTTTGAGCTTTCATCTTTTGTTTAATCACTTTTATTGTTGCGATTATGCTTGCCAATATACCGCTTCCAGTACGCGGTTGGAGTTGCCAACCATCGAGAGCATTATTTGCTGACACATTCTACTGTCAGAATCATTTTGTTTACACATGATTTATGTCATTATTTCTGCTATGATTACAGTAAAAGCACAGAGAAGCTCATGTAAATTGCACATTGCCGTACTCATGTATCGATCTAGATGTGGTGCATCCTAGGCAAAGACTAGTTTTGCAACAAAGCGATGCATAAAACAAATAAAAAGTGGAACTGTGCCCATTAAAAGTAATCTAAATCCAGCTGGGATTTTTTTTTAATTTCGTTTAAAAATGTATGTTGTCTGAATTAATATTCTCTATGAAACTATTTACTTCAACTGCTTATAAAGCCATAAACATTCTTCTACTCGGCGTCACCCAAGACACCATGAGACACGCCAGATTCTGAAGACTTCACACTATTTTGTGCCAATTTTAATTATGTTTACCCACCTCCAATTTTCCTATAAACTTTACTTTTAACTTTCCTATTTCACTTTAACCCATTAAGGACCGGAAGATTTTTGTCATGCAACATAGACAAATAGAGCTTTCTTTTTGTGGTATTTGATCACTAGTGTTGCTCACGAATATTCGCATTGCGAATATTCGCTACGAATATTGCATATTCGAGTATTCGCGAATAACTCGAATATCGCGGCGAATACTCGCTATTTCGAATATTCGTATTTTTTCAAATTTCGCAATCAAATTCGCAATCATTTCGCATTCGCATTGGCGAAATTTCGCAATTTTTTTTTTTATAAAATATAGCGAATATTCGTAAATATCGAATATTCGTGATATTTTATCCAAAAAAAAATAGCGAAATTTCGCATTGGCGAAATATCGCATTTTTTATTTTTTTATAAAATATCACGAATATTCGATATTAAAAGTCACACAAAAAAAAAATAGCAAAATTTTGCATTGGCGAATTTCGCAATTTTTTTTTTTTATTATAAAATATCACGAATATTCGATATTAAAAGTCACACAAAAAAATATAGCGATATTTCGCATTGGCGAAATTTCACAATTTTTTTTTTTTATATAAAATATCACGAATATTCGATATTAACGAATATTCGCGAATATTCTTTGAAATATTCACAAAATATCGTGAAATCGAATATGGCGTATTCCGCTCATCACTATTGATCACCTCTGCGGTATTTATTTTTTGCACTATAATTATCCCCTACCCCCCCCCCCCCCCGAGCGTACACACAGGCCCGTCGCTACAGGACATGCAAAACAAACAATTGCCTGGGGCCCCCAACTTCCCCTTCCCAGGCTGTAGCGTGGCCGAGCTCCTCTTCCTTCCCCCTGGAGTCCTGTCAGTCCAGCCGGGTACCGCGCGTGGTACAGGAGATTCAGTTTCCTGTTCCTGGCCGGACTGACACTGAGTGCTCACTTCCTTTCAGTCTGGCCGTGAACACAGCAAACTGAATCTCCTGTACCGCGCGGTACCCGGCCTGGGCACTATCTGATAGGGGACTGGAGACCCATAATGATAGAACACTGGACTGACAGAAGGAAGAGAATCTCGGCCACGCTACAGCGGCAGCTTACAGGGAAGAAGGGGAGGTGAGAATATAAAAACATAGGGACTAGGGAGGGGGGGGGGAGTAAGAACATGGGTGTAAAAAATTTGTGAAGTGCTAACGTAAGCTTTGTGTGTGGGGGGGTGCTTGGGGGGGGGGCCCCATTTTGCTTGGGGGCTGGGGGCCCCCAAATTCCTTCAAACAGCCCTCCGTACACACATATGCATCCCCGGCTTTCGGGGGTTATACTGGGATGATGCCCACAGCTGCAAGCATCATCCCTGTATCATTTTTTAGAGCAGGCGATCAGCTTTCTAGAGATTACAACCGATGCGACTAAAAGCTGATCGGTTATTATCGCGCCGCTCTAACCTCCCACTACTCTTACCGGGCCTTCTGTCCCACTAGGAGAACAGATGCGCCACTTCCGGCACCTAAAGATAGACTGGCACAAAGCCAGAAACGACTGTGTTCCAGTCTCCTGAATGTTTACGGTTTACTCAGCTGACAATAGCGCCGGATTTAAAAAAAGTATACAGTATTCAGAATCGCCATTTTTGGCGATCTGAATACTTTGAAGTGCAAATGAGGGATTGGAGGTCTTTTAGACCCCGATCCCTCCATAAAGAGTACCTGTCACCACCTATTACTGTTACAAGACATGTTTACATTCCTTGTGACAGCAATAAATGTGATCAAATAGTATTATTTTATTTTTTTAAACACAAATTAATAATATAACAATAAATAAGAAAAAAATATAAACATTTTTAAAGCGTCCCCAGCGAGCTCGCTCAGCAAAGAAAACACATACAGAAGTCACGCCCGCATATGTAAACGGTGTTGAAATCAAACGTGAGGTATTGCCGCGATCGTCAGAGCAAGAACAATAATTCTAGCACTAGAAGGAAAAAATATATACTATTTTCCTTTCTCCTTTTCCTCTCTTTCCTTTGTCTGTTCTACTCTGCAGATTGAGAGGAGACAAGGGACACACTTGGACCTGTTTTGCTTTCTTGTGTGTTCTT